>JAWZYT010000373.1:1375000-1400000 GCA_034508575.1 Petrolisthes manimaculis
TTATTATATTTATTCATCTGGTAATAGTTAGGTTAAGTTAGGTTACTGTATGTTAGGTTACATCAGTTTTGGTTAGGTTTGGTTAGGTTAAGTTAGATTAGATTTAGTTAGGTAAGGTTTGGTTAAGTTATTTCATGTTAGGTTAGGTTACGTTACTGTAAGTTAGGTTACTGCATGTTATTATTAAATTAAAGGTGCCAGCGAGTGGCAGTCACTGGGACAGAGTGTAGCACACACTGCGTGTATGAAACACAACTATAGCACACACCACAAGGATGATGAGTGGCCCAGCGACCTCTCCACCCACGTGAGACCCGAGTCAGCTTTCGGCTATGGCTGACTAAGCAGGAAGACCTCAGACAGCTGACTCAAACCCCCCACCCCCTGCTCACAGGGGTGGTAACCTCTGGCATCAGTGGTATTTTTAACAGTGTCCCGAGCAAGGATCGAACGCTGGGCCACGGAATTGCAGCCACAGACTTTACCACTGTGCTAGCCAGAGGCTATGTTAGGTTAGATTAGCTTTGGTTAGGTAAGGTTTGGTTAGGATAGACTAGGTTAAGTTAGCTTTGGTTAGGTAAGGTTTGGTTAAGTTAGGTTTGGTTAGGTTAGAGTTGGCTAGGCTAGGTTAGGTTAGGTTAGGTTATGATAATAATTGTCATAATTTTACATGTATGAATTGCTAATAAATATAACAACTGACCTTCTTCTTGAGATATTTAGGTTGTTTTTTCCACTTGAAGCTGGTGAATGACAATGGGAAGGTGAACTTGCCGTAAGTGAAGTAGTAAAGGTGCCAACATCCAACACGCAGCTTGAGAAAGTCTTGAAGTGCCAGCTTGGTGATGACATCTTGTCCTGTGATGGTTTTGACACTGGAAAGATTATTTTTATTAGTACCGGTACAGGAACACTTGATGTTGACTTGGTTATGAGGTCCGGTAATGTGATCGATGTCAAGTCTTGCCAAAGTTTGATTATCCTCTTGATTCATGATGTGGAGACTTGTCCCCCACGTGGTATTATTATCAGGTGGAGACAACAACTGAAAGCGAGTCTCCAGGACACCTTCACCAATTTTGTTCATCTTTAATGGTTGTTGAGGCACCATGGATGACTGATTGTAGGCGGGACATTCTGGTGAGAGAGGAAAGTTGTTAGTGATGTTTTTAATATTGGGCAATTTCTCTGTTTTGCACACACACACACACACACACACACACACACACACACACACACACACACACACAAACATCCTTCTTCCTTCCTTTCTCGGTTTTGCACACACACACACAGATATCCTTCTTCCTTCCTCTCTCTTTTTTGCACACACACACACACACACATACATCGTTCTTCCTCCCTCTATTCTTTTTGCACACACACACACACACACACACACACACACACACACAGTAACAAACAATAATGAGCCAACTTACCAGTACGTATACGAGCATCAACAGGTGGTGTAAGAGCCAACACCATCACCACCATCACTAGTATTACACTCTGTCCACACATATTGTCTGTAATATAATAATAATAATAATAATAGCCTCTGTACACACACACACACACACACACACATATATATATATTACCCTATCATTGTAAACACACACACTACTCTATCGTTGTACACACATACACACACTATCAATCTACACACACACACACACACACACACATAATATTTCACTCCATCTGCACATGATGTCTGTAATATAAACAATAGTAATAATAGACCCTGTACACACACACACACACACACTATACTATAACAATAACAATAACACTGGTTCCATTATACAGTGATATTCGTTTGTTACCTTCCTAACCAACCACACTTGTACATGCCTTACACCCGTAGTTAAAAAAAGAAATTGAGGGCCCTTACTGGAGCTCTATGAATTCTCCAAACTACTCCAGGCAACTGATTCCCAATTAGAAATACTGAAGGGTTCTGTGGCCTGGATTATTTCGAGGGTCCACAGAGCTCCAGTAAGGGCCCTCAAATGTTTTTAAACTACGGGCCTTACACCTGAAATGCTCTACACTCTACACTACCGTCTACAAATGCCAAAGGACGACTCCACACCTATCGCAGTCGTTCTCGCAACCCTTGACAGGTTCTTCAAGGCTCAAACGAATGAAGCCTTGAGAAGATGTGAGTTGTTTAGTTGTAGACAGGAGGCAGGTGAGCAGTTCAATGAGTTCTTTGTTCGAGTAAAGAATTTATCTGAAGCAGTGGATGTCTGTAAGGGAGGTGATGTTAGTTGTGAGGAAACTCAGATGAAACAGGTGATTTTAATGGGTATCAGGGATCAAGATTTAGTGTAGGAATTAATCCGTATCATACCTACTAAGTCCCTTGACCAAGTGGTACGGCACTGTTATACCCATGAAGCAGCTAGGCATACTTCTAAAAATGTTTGTGCTGTGTCAAAGTATAAAAAGGAGAAGAAATATAAACAGTACCCTGTAAGGACAAGTACACTCCTCCAGGCATGTGTCAGAATTGTGGTAAGACACATGATAAGGGCCAATGTTCAGCCACTGATCTCATGTCTCGTAATTGTGGTAAAAAAGGACATTTTGCAAAAACGCCACATTGACCTGCTAAAAATGGTACTTGTCGTATTTGTAGTAAAATAGGTCATTTTGACAGTTGTTGCCGATCGACCACGAAGGCTGGAGAGGAACCATTTAAGGGAGGACGACGACAGTCTGCTGGGCATATCACCCAGGACTCCAAGGGTAGTGGTGCTCGTCGTGTCCAAGCCGCCACTCGCACCCCCTCCGAGACCTCCCCACTCATTGTTGTCAATGTTACCTACGGAAAAGGAACATACACCCTTGGCATGTTACCTGATATGGGAGCTGACACAACAATCATTGGTCCAGACCACTTGCAACACATCGGATTGTCTCTTAGTGATCTTCAACCACCTCCACAGACTCCAACTTATGCAGCCGACGGGTCCCTTATGAAGTCTGCAGTCGGATCGGTACAACTACAGGTGGAGGAACGTAGTACACAGGAGTGGATGGATATTCACCATGGATTCTCCATACCACTCATTTCCCACAGGGCTTGCAGAGAATTAGCGCTAATCCTCTAGCGTTTTCCCCACCCGATTGCCCAGGTCACTCATGCATGTGTACAGAAAGGGAAAGGTAGTAGTGCAGCAGGACTACCGTCACCAGCCAAGCCATCTCCAACCTGGTCGAATACTGCAGCGCCTTCACAGGCTAGGGAGTACTACCTGAAGGAGTATGCAGACGTGTTAGTGACAAAACAGGATCTGAGCAAGACAACACTACGGCCTATGAAGATATACTTACGAGAGGATGCACAACCCTTTGCCATATACACCTTACGACAGATCCCGTTGGCATACCAGGAAGAAGTAAGGAAAGAGATACTCAACATGGAGGCCCAGGGTATTATCACGCCTGCAGTAGACGACCAACACCCTGGTGCCACCCACTTGTTGTGGTAACCAAGCCACACAGTGGAGTGCGTATAACAACGGATGTTTCAAAGTTAAACAGTCAAGTCTCCCATCCAGCCCACCCATCTCCCACACCATTTGCAGCTGTTAGGAGTATCCCACCTGGATCCAAGTTGGCAAGTTCTTCACAGTCGTTGACGCCTTGTGTGGCTAATGGCAGTTAGAGCTGGCTTAGGAAGATAAACCATTAACTATATTTTTCACACCTTACGGGAGATTCAGGTATCTTCGTGGCCCCATGGAATTTATAGGTAAAGGTGATGCTTTTTGCCAAAGAGGTGACGTGGCTTTACAAGGTATCACCAACTGTGTGAAAGTGGTGGACAATGTTCTACTGTATGACGAGGAACTCGTGCCACACTTACAACGGCTAGACAGACTACTGGCCAAATGTAGAGAGAATGGGATGACTCTCAATGTAGACAAGTTTATGCTCGCTACATCGGAAGTAAGGTTCTGTGGATTTGTGCAGTCAGCTGATGGAATTGCACCAGACCCAGAGAAAGTGAAAGCCATTGGAGAATTCACAACACCAGCCAACGTAACTGACCTGAGATCTTTCATGGGACTGGTCAACCAACTGACAGAGTTTTCTCATGACATCTCAGAAGCTGCTCAGCCACTCCGCCCTCTTATGAGCCCCAAACATGCGATCAAGAGTACTGCTGATTATGACACCGCTTTCAGGAATGTCAAAAGAGTGCTGGCCAGTCCACCAGTGAGTGTTCGACCCTAATCTACCTGCAGTTCAACAGACTAATGCATCCAGACTACATGGTATAGAGTACGCATTATTGCAGGACCACGCAGGAGAACACTTGCGTCTGGTACAATGTGGCTCTCTTTTTCTCACTGATACGGAAACACGGTGTGCCATGATAGAGTTGGAGATGTTGGCCACAGTTTGAGCGATGCACAAATATGGATATTATTTGAAGGGACTGACACATTTCGAACATGTAACTGACCACCGTCCACTCATCCCCATTCTTAACCACTACACCTTGGATGCAGTTGAGAATATAAGACTACAGCGTCTCAAGGAAAAGCTGTCGCCCTTCATATTTACAGCAAGGTGGTGTCTAGGCAAGCAATTGTGCATACCCGATGCTCTTTCGCGCCATCCTGTCAGCAACCCTACGGATGAAGATGACATGCTCAAGGACATCCCTTTACAAGCTGCTGCTGCAGTACAAGTCATACGGTGTCTCGACTCAGAAGTTCAGCACCTGAATGATGACGTCCAGCTGGAGGAGCTACAGCAAGCAGCACGCACAGATGAGACATATGCAAGGCTGCTGGAGCATCTGCCCCATGGATATCCGAGCCATCAGTACGATCTCCACAAAAGTCTCCTCAATTACTGGAAGATACGGGACCAGCGGTACTGTGATGGTGACCTAGTACTCTACAGTACCTGCAGCAGTAAGCAAATCTGTTTTGTGATGCTTGCACGGTAGCCACTGTGGAGCTGAGGCTACCAAGTGCAGTGCTCAACAGAGTATTGGCCAGGCATCAATGCTGACATCATCATCACAGTACAAACTTGTGAGGCCTGCCAAACACTAATCCCCAGCCAGCAGAAAGAAGAATACCGGAATGACGACCACCCAACACGACCCTTCGAATCAGTGTCTGCAGACCACTTCCAGGTAACGGGGAAGTTTATCCTCGTGATTGTGGACAGGATGTCAGGATGGCCGGCCGTCTTCCCATGTGGTGCTGATACGACTGCTTCAGCCACCATACTTCAGTTCAGGCAGTACTTCATAGACAAAGGTGTCCCCGTACGACTTCGCACTGAAGGAGGACCCCAGTTTACATCAAGGGAATTTTCAGACTTCCATCACCGCTGGATTGTCAGGCACATCCCTTCCTCGCCACACCACCCACAGTTGAATGGACATGCTGAAGCCACAGTCAAGTCTATGAAGCACCTCATTCTCAAGTTACAGTAGCTCCTACAGGCAACATAAGATGTGAGAGTTTGATAGTGGTCTGTTGGAAATGCAAAATACTTCAAACTATACATGACGATCTCCAGCACAGATCTTATATGGTCACCCTCTTTACACCTGTGTTCCAGCTCAACTTGTGTCATTCAAGCCAGAGTGGCAGCCTGACATGGAAGAGTCTGATCGTCTTACTGCCCAACGTAACCAAGAAACGCAGTCAAGATACAACAAACGAGCAAAGCAGTTACCTATTCACGTGTCAACCAGCGAGTCCGCATCCAGGACCATGTGAGTAAGCACTGGTATAGGCCTGGCGAGGTGGTGGCCCAGCCTAGTCCACACCTATACAATGTCCGCCTCCCCAATGGCCACATTCTGAGGCGTAACAGGATTCACTTCTGTCTAGTGCCAGCCAGCAACAAGGACCCAACCATCAACCCTGTGGCCAACTCAACAGCTCCTTGCGACACCCCAGCACCTCGACCTTCAGCTCGTCTATGCCAACGCCAGAAAACTACTAACTGAAGCTCAAGACTCTCCTATGAGCTTAAATGGGGGAGGGAGGTGTGGTTACGTCATTGTAGCTTAGTGTAGAAACACACACATAATTTCTCATATTGTTTCACCCTTACACTTCCATATTTCAGGGGAAACTGCATTACGGTTGATATCATCTACCCAAGCAATGATATCGTAACGTAACACCATCCTAGTTGGCTACACTGCCATAGGTTATATTATACAGTGTGTGTGTACCTACTGTCGGCCTCATAATAAACACTGTTAAAGAACCTTTGGTTCCTTCGTTATCCCTATGACTTCTATAGTGCTCCAAACAACCACAGAATACGGGATATTTGATAACATACACTAACTAACCACACTGGTAAGGCTTCATTATTATCCAACAGTTAGATAATGATTATCAGTGTATAGTTTACTCACCAATTTCATTAAATATTTCACCAATAAGTCATTTACACTCTTTCTTTCTTTCGTTGTGGAATTGAGCAACTGTTTGTAGTTTACAATAATGTGATTGGTGTTGGTGTAGTAATATTATTTGCTGTGTAGTAAATACAGACATGAGTGTGTGTGGTTAATGTATTATGGTACAGAGTTCTCACATAGGTACCATATTAACCTACCATGGAGATAACAGTACGTTATGTGTTATGTGTTAATAGCTAGGTCATGTATTGTCTGTCTGTGTGTGTGTGTATGTGTGTGTGTTGAGAGTGATAATGGCTAGGGATAAGAACACATGGACCAGTAAATAGATGATGTGTTGTCTGTGTGTGTTACTTACCTTTCCTTTGTGACCACCAGACCACAGATGGACTTGTCCAGCGAGACTTCACCTGTTGTTTCAGATATCTAGCCAGACCCTGAGGACTACATATAAAGGTGTATATTAATATTGGAAACATGTACTGTGTTACAGATGTCCCTGAGTACTGTACATATAAAGGTGTATATTAATATTGGAAACATATTATAAAGGTGTATATTAATATTGGAAATATGTACTGTGTTACAGATGTACCCACAGGCACGCACGGACGCAAGCACACGGATGTACGCACACAGGCCAGTACACTCAGCGATTTATCTCTTCCTGTTCAGTAATCTATACAACTTAGTAAAAGTGTTCACACCATGATATGTAAAGGTTGAGTCATTACTACTGTCAACATTCACTGTGTGTGTGTGTGTGTGTGTTAATACATATATGTGTGTATACTATTATGGTATGTGTGTGTGTGTGTGTTAATACATATGTGTGTATACTATTAAAGTATGTGTGTGAGTTAATACATATGTGTTGTATAGTATTAAAGTATGTGTGTGAGTTAATACATATATGTAATACTATTAGGGTATATGTGTGTGTGTTAATACATTCGTGTATATACTGTTTGAGTATATGTGTGTTTATACTATAATAAGTAAGGGTTGAGTCATTACAGTCGTCAGATTTTACACAATATTATATATTACAATAAATTATATTAAATGAAATATAACATTATAATGGTAATACAAGATGGTAGTGCTCCCTTATTACTTATATTAATAAATAAATAAAGTGGCTTTAGAAATATACCAACAGATAGCCAGGAAGTAAAAGGGGAGTAGTACAGTGTTGGTAAATCTGGAGCAACTGATTCCTCCATACTATTCCAAGCAACAGAACAAAATTATTTAAGTTAATGTGGTCCTGTTTCCTGGTATACTTCAAAGGAATCAAAGTGCTACAATGAACTCTAAGTATATTACCTCTACCCTTCCCTTCCTTATCCCTCTTCTCTCCTACCTTAAATATCCCTCTTCTCCCCTCCCTTTTCTCTCCCTCCTTTTCTTTACCCTATCTACCCTTACCTTCCCTTTCCTTCTCCTTTCCTCCTTTCCCCTCTTCTTCCCTCCCTTCCCTATCTCTCTTCCTCCCTCCCTTTCACACCCCACTTCTCCCTTCCCTTCCTATTCCCTCCCTTACCTACCCTTTCCTTCCTACCCATTTTCTCCCTACCCCTTCCATTCCTTTACCATACCTACCCTTCCCCTCCTTTCCATACACCTCTTTTCCCTTCCCATCCTGTTTCCTCCCTCTCCCTCCCATTTTTTTACCCAATCTACCCTTCCCTTCCCTTCCCTATCCCTCTTCAAATCTTCCTTCCCTTCTTGTACCCCTCTCCTCCCTTTCTCTCATCTCCCCTCCCTTTCTTTACAGCTTCATATCCCTCTCGCTTCCTCTCCTTTACCATCCCCAATCCTCTCTTTCTTCCCTTTATCCTTTTTCTCCTATATCTTCCTTTAATTTCCTCCGTTTCCTTCATTCCTACTCTTCCCTTGTGAGGCCCACCAGGGCTGTTGTTGCCTGTACCTCCTTTGTATTCCCTCTCCTCCTAACACTTAACTCATCATTCCCTCCCAACCCTCCATCCTTCCTCCATCCTTCTCACACACCCTACCCTCCATCCTTCTCCTCACACACCCTACCCTCCATCCTTCTCCTCACACACCCTACCCTCCATCCTTCTCACACACACCCTACCCTCCATCCTTCCTCACACACCCTACCCTCCATCCTTCCCCACACATACCCTACCCTCCATCCTTCCCCACACACACCCTACCCTCCATCCTTCCCCACACACACCCTACCCTCCATCCTTCCCTTCACACACCCTACCCTCCATCCTTCCCCTCACACACCCTACCATCCATCATTCCCCTCACACACCCTACCCTCCATCCTTCCCCTCACACACCCTACCCTCCATCCTTCCCCTCACACACCCTACCCTCCATCCTTCCCCTCACACACCCTACCCTCCATCTTTCCCCTCACACACCCTACCCTCCATCCTTCCTCCATCCTTCTCACACACCCTACCTTCCATCCTTCCCCACACACACCCTACCTTCCATCCTTCCCCTCACACACCCTACCCTCCATCCTTCCCCACACACACCCTACCCTCCATCCTTCCCCTCACACACCCTACCCTCCATCCTTCCCCACATACACCCTACCCTCCATCCTTCCCCACACACACCCTACCCTCCATTTCACAGTATATAAGACTGCCTGCAGGATTTATCACAGGATGTACACCAAAAAATTAATACATTTATAGTTTTCACATTATCAGGAAATTTCCACTGTCACAAGAGAGAGAGAGAGAGAGAGAGAGAGAGAGAGAGAGAGAGAGAGAGAGAGAGAGAGAGAGAGAGAGAGAGAGAGAGAGAGAGAGAGAAAACATGGTAGTAACCCCTCCGTAAAGTTTTAAATTCACGGACCTGGGCTAGAATATGGGGCTGGCTTGGTGTGGGAGTTTAGGGGGGTGCATCAATATGGGACAGGCTTTAAACCCCCACCAAGCCTGTCCCATATTCTCTCACCCCCTCTAACCCCCACCAGTGCTGCCTCATATTGCCCCCCCCCCTCTAACCCCCACCAGTGCTGCCTCATATTGCCCCCCCCCTCTAACCCCCACCAGTGCTGCCTCATATTGCCCCCCCCCCCTCTAACCTCCCCCCCCCCCACCAAGCGTGCTCTTATATTCCCAAGGTCAACACATTACCACTGTACTAGCCAGGGACTTACTATACATTCCTAATATTGCCATTATTGTATAAATTATTAAAACGAGTGTACCGGGTTTGGTAAAGGAGTTTGTACAACAACTTTCACCACAAACATCTGCTGAAGTCGAGATTAAAAAGGCATAGGTAATGATAATATGTCAGTCAACGATAGGGATAGTACGAACCTAACACACACACACACACACACACACATTTCCTGTCACTTGCAAATATATACAATCTCTCTCTCTCTCTCTCTCTCTCTCTCTCTCTCTCTCTCTCTCTCTGTACCTTTGTTTGACGCCTTTGGCGTAATAAATTAATTAAATAATAATCTCTCTCTCACCTCTGCTAACTCCTACATCTACTTCATCTCTCTCTCTTAACCATACCCATCGTACTTTCTGTCTTGCTCACATCCAACATTATACCCCTCTCTCTCTCTCTCTTCAACATTATAATGGTAATACAAGATGGTAGTGTTCCCTTGTTACTTATATTAATAAATAAATAAAGTGTGAGTCTAGAGGGGTGGGTGGGGGGTGTTTAGCAGGTGCAAGAATAGGGGGATAGTCTTGGGGGTGCGGGAATAGGGGGACAGGTTTGTGTGTGTGTGTATGTTCGTTTAGGGAGATTTAGGGGGGTGCAGGTGGGTTTAGGGGGCTGCATGAATAGAGGGACTGGGTTGGGAGGAGGTTGTGTGTGTTTAGGGTTTTTTAGGAGTTGTGGGGAGGTTTAAGGGGTGCAGGAATAGTGGGAGAGAGGAATCAAAGTGCTCCAATGAACCATAAGTATATTATTCCTTTAATTGGTTTCCCTTACCTTACCCTACTTACCTTACCCTTCCATTCAATTACCCTCTTCTTTCTCACTTCCCTACCACTCTTTTCCCTACGCCTTCCTCTCCCTCCATTTTTATTTTACCCTATCTACCCTTCTCTTCCCTATCCCTCTTCTCCCTTTCCCTCATGTTCCCTCTCTATCCTTCCCCTTCCATTACTTTACCTACCCTTCCCTTCCCTTTCCTAAACCTCTTCTCCCTTCTCTTCCTGTTCCCTACCTCTCCCTTTACTCTACGTATCCTTTCCTTCCCTTTTCTATCCCTCTACTCCCTTTCTCTTCGGTTCCATCCCTCTCCCTCCCCTTCCTTTACCCTATCTACTCTTCCCTTCCCTTCCCTACCTCTCATCTGCCTACCTTTCCCTCTCCCTCCACTTTCGTTACCCTTTCTACCATTCCTACCCTTCCCTTGCCTTCTCCTCCCTTCCCCTCTTCTCCCTTCCCTTCCTTCACAGCTTCATATCCCTCTCCCTTCCTTTCCTTTACCATCCCCAATCCTCCCATTCTTCCCCTTAACCTTTTTCTTCAATCCTTTCCTTTAATTTCCTCCCCATCCTTTATTCCTACTATTCCCTTTTCTCCTAATGCTTACCTCATCATTCTCTCCCTACCCTCCATCCTTCCTCCATCCTTCCCCTCACACACCCTACCCTCCATCCTTCTTCCCTCCTTCCTCTTACACACCCTACCCTCCATCCTTCCCCTCACACACCCTACCCTCCATCCTTCCCTTCACACACCCTACACTCCATCCTTCTTCCCTCCTTCCTCTTACACACCCTACCCTCCATCCTTCCCCACACACACCCTACCCTCCATCCTTCCTCTCTCCTTTTCCTCACACACCCTACCCTCCATCCTTCCCCTCACACACCCTACCCTCCATCCTTCTTCCATCCTTCCCCTCACACACCCTACCCTCCATCCTTCCCCTCACACACCCTACCATCCATCCTTCCCCACACACACCCTACCCTCCATCCTTCTTCCATCCTTCCCCACACACACCCTACCCTCCATCCTTCCCCACACACACCCTACCCTCCATCCTTCCTCTCTCCTTTTCCTCACACACCCTACCCTCCATCCTTCCCCTCACACACCCTACCCTCCATCCTTCCCCTCACACACCCTACCCTCCATCCTTCCCCTCACACACCCTACCCTCCATCCTTCCCTTCACACACCCTACCCTCCATCCTTCCCCTCACACACCCTACCCTCCATCCTTCCCCTCACACACCCTACCCTCCATCCTTCCCCTCACACACCCTACCCTCCATCCTTCCCCTCACACACCCTACCCTCCATCCTTCCCCTCACACACCCTACCCTACATCCTTCCCTTCACACACCCTACCCTCCATCCTTCCCTTCACACACCCTACCCTCCATCCTTCCCCTCACACACCCTACCCTCCATCCTTCCCCTCACACACCCTACCCTCCATCCTTCCCCTCACACACCCTACCCTCCATCCTTCCCCTCACACACCCTACCCTCCATCCTTCCCTTCACACACCCTACCCTCCATCCTTCCCCTCACACACCCTACCTTCCATCCTTCCCCACACACAACCTACCCTCCATCCTTCCCCTCACACACCCTACCCTCCATCCTTCCCTTCACACACCCTACCCTCCATCCTTCCCTTCACACACCCTACCCTCCATCCTTCCCTTCACACACCCTACCCTCCATCCTTCCCTTCACACACCCTACCCTCCATCCTTCCCTTCACACACCCTACCCTCCATCCTTCCCTTCACACACCCTACCCTCCATCCTTCCCCTCACACACCCTACCCTCCATCCTTCCCCACACACACCCTACCCTCCATCCTTCCCTTCACACACCCTACCCTCCATCCTTCCCTTCACACACCCTACCCTCCATCCTTCCCTTCACACACCCTACCCTCCATCCTTCCCTTCACACACCCTACCCTCCATCCTTCCCCTCACACACCCTACCCTCCATCCTTCCCTTCACACACCCTACCCTCCATCCTTCCCCTCACACACCCTACCCTCCATCCTTCCCTTCACACACCCTACCTTCCATTCCACAGTATATACGACAGGATGTACCCACAAAAATTAATATATTTATCATTTGCACTTTATCAGGAAATTTCCTATTTCCACTGTCACAAGAGAGAGAGAGAGAGAGAGAGAGAGAGAGAGAGAGAGAGAGAGAGAGAGTTGAACCCTCCATCACTTTGCTATAACAGTAAGAAATATAAACTATTTTTATCTAAAATAAACGATGTTACTGACAGAAAATATAAAAATAAAAGTGTCATATTATAAACAGTGATTTAAAAGAACAGACATACTACATGCAAGGAGTATTAAGTTCATACTAAAATGTTAATTAATACTTAAATAGAATATAATGATATAAGTAATCATCTTTTTCTCTCATGACAGACTCAGGTGGTATAATAATCAGGTTATAATATGTTCTTAGTGGAACACTTGTCAATGTTAATATTAGTTTACCGTTTCACCATAAAAGGTTTAAAAAAAATAGAGTTACAGTGTTTGAGTTGTGGTATGTATCTGTGATGGTATACTCTGGTGAACGTGAGCCAGGCCAGCCCAACTCCCCACCATGGTACCCAGCCATGGTAGTAAACCCTCAGTAAACAGTTTTAAACTCACGGACCTGTGCGAGGCTACATCTGCCAACGCCAACACCTTACCACTGTACCAGCCAGGGACTTACTATACATTCCTAATATTACCATTACTGTATTTATTAAAACTATATTGGTCTCCAACAACTTATTATGATCAATATTGAATATTAAACTATTACCTGATAATGTGATGGTTAATGTTGGTAGTTTTGGTTCACAATGTCCAAGTGTACCTATTATTACTCAAAGAAGAATTGAGGGAGCATTGCAAGGTGCAACTGTTCACTACAGAAAACAATGTTGCCACAGAAGAAACCTGACCAAAGAATATAGGAGAGGAAAGATAGGAAGTGATAAAGAGAGGGAGAGATTATGAAGAAATACTTAACATGTCAAAGGAAAACAATCCAAAATAGTTGAGTGCAGGATTAAGTTAATAGTAGCAACAAAATACTTTACCCAATATATGGAAGGTTCTACTTGATAATAAACTTGATAAACACAATACTACAAGATATACACAAACACAACACTACAAGATAGATTCTGATCCAGTAGTGAGCAAACACACATACAGACAAGCACACAGGAAGTGTCATGGCGTCATTCGTAGGGACAGTGAAGGAAGAGATAAAACATATTAGATAATAAACTCCAGTGTACTGCAAACAACTTAATCCTTTGTAAATGATTGTGTTCTTACCTTCTGCAAATCATTGAGGTATATTTTATTTTACGCCTGACAAGTGTTCCATATCTGTATAACAATTACCAAACAACTTTTCTGTATCTAGGGAGAAATACAAGCATTTCAGATTGGCACACACACACACACACACACACACACATGCACATTAACCACAGAAGAATTTATACCTGCTAGAAATAGTTCAAGTTAGTCTTGAAGGGATTTAATTATCAATGATTTTACTGGTTAACTCTCTGATATTCAGAGTTTATTATGCTTATTATCAAATTACAGGAATCACCAATCTGTATATCCAAGTTTATTTCAGACGAGACAGTACATAATATTATACAGTAAGTGTTGGTATTGGGTGTACCGGGTGTGCTAAGGGCATTTGTACTACAACTTTCACCACGAACATCTGTTGAAGTCGGGATTAAAAAAGCATAGGCAATGATAACACATCAGTCAACGATAGGGATATTACGAACCCAACACACACACACACACACACGTTTCCTGTCACTTACACATATATACAATTTCTCTCTCTCTCTTTCTCTCTCTCATGAACTAAGAACAGTGTTACTGTCAACACCTTAGTATAAAACTTTCTTGCATAAAGCATCTATGAATGGGCGGTACAAATAAGTTAATGTTGTGTCTGGGTGACAAATAACTTGTAAACGACATAACTGGCAAAGAAAAGATCAGAGTATAACTAGTCCGGCAAAGAAAGGTAAATAGTCAGTAATATATGAGTCATAAATAACATGTCCATCAGGTTATATTTAGAGTAGGAGCAGGTAACATCCGGCCCACAGAGGCATATTGTGTGGCCCGTGAACATACCCGGAATTAATATTGGAATCCAGCCTACAAATACTGCTGACAAATACTGTTTGTCAACCCTACACTCTCTCCAAGTCAAGGCTACTTGGTACTCTGGTCACCAAGTCTCACCTTCACTATCAGCTCTCGGACTGTCACCTCAATGATATTCTTCTGTTGTGTTTCTCATCCACTGAACTGAACATTGAAACAATTATTTAAGCCAAGTAGAACCAACAATCACACTAATTTGTATGTTTCTTTAAATATTTTTTTTATACAAAGCCACTTTGTGGTTCTCGTTTGTAACTGCTGCCTGCGACATGCTCCAGAGAATCTCATCTGACTTTCGCCCTACTGTACAATGGTATTCTGCTCTTGATGTACAGGCACAGCTATTTGTAAACGAGTGGCAGGAGCAGTAAACTCAATAGGTAGAATATATTGATTTATAGGCACAACAATATGTAAACGAGTGGCAGGAGCAGTAGACCCAGCAGGTAGAATACTGTATAATAAAGCCAAAGTATGACATGAACAAAGAATAAAACTGGCACCGTGGAGCACTTGGTTCTGAGATGTTATCAGTACAGATGTGAGGATGAGATCCAGAGTACCTTCCTGAAACTGAAAGATCATGTCAGGATCGGTGGAGGTACAGAAGAAGGTGATGTGATGTGGCTGGAAGCTATGTATGCAAGTTAAGAGTTTGTCCAGAGGTGAGAGACCATCCTGGAAATACTTCCCGGAGAAAGAAAATACTCGGATGATGAGGAAAAACGTAGACCTTGAGTTGACTTAGTTTAACATAACTGGTGATACCACAGACTCTCCAGGAGATGACATTAAGAGTGAACCCTATGTTTGAAGGAAGAAGTCCAGATAGTAGAGGCAGATGAACGACCTGGAGAAGGAAACACACAAATCTCTTCAAGGCAAGAATCAGTACTAGCCAACTTGTCGGTAAGGTAAGGATGGTGATGGCTGACATGATGGATTACTGAGTCTCAACAACGGTGGAGAGTTTGGGATTAGAAGTGGTCAGAGAGGCAACCAGCCTGTCAATCCTGGCTTCAAGGCCAGAAAAGTGGTTCTCAAGGTCACTACATCGTGTCATGACAGAAGCAACAAACTGGCGGAGGGCAAGGTTCGGAGGCAGGGCTGGATTGTTGGAAGGAATACACTGGGAACGTGATGGTTGATGCAGTGCTGTGGTAGTAGACTGTGGTAGTAGACTGGGGAGGTGATGGTGGAGGCAATGCTGTGGTAGTAGACTGTGGTAATAAACTGGGAAGGTAATGGTGGATGTAGTGTTGTGGTAGTAGACTGTGGTAATAGACCTGGAAGGTGATGGTGGATGCAGTGCTGAGATAATAGATGCACGAGTTGGGGACTGGCATCAATCACAACCATGACACAAGTTAACATCCGGCTGAAAGCAACGTGGACACTTCTACAGAAACGAGTTCCCAGGACTTGGAGACTCAGAGGTGGATGCAGTAGGACATGATGGTTCACTCCTAGCAGAACACATCATGGAGTCATGGTCAGTCACACACCAGACACACTTCAACAAGGCTGAAGGGTACCAGGAGATGAGTCCAACTCTACAGCACCAAGGCTAGTCATTATGAAGTTTCCACACATCACACAGTGGTTGATTGATTGAATTATTGATATTAGGCACTACAACAGCGAGGTCATATGGCCCCAGATGAAGAAAGTGATTAATTAAGAGGTGGGACAGTAAGTACTAAGGTAACAGATGAAAATATAGACAATTGAAGTGAAAGCCCCTTTTAATTATTTCATGATAAACACGTACAGTATACTGGGGAGGTATTTGTATCCCCCTACCTCAGGGAGACCTGACATGGTGGAAGACAGGAGTGGAAATGGAAGGAAATCTCAATGGAGATGGTTGAGAAAGACTACAGTCAACAGTAATACAGGGGAACTATCCTAGAGGAAGCAAGTCTGAACCCTCAATGTTGGCAGCATTACCAGGCGTAGTAGAGCTTGTAGATGTTATGGAGAAAAAAATTCCTAAATAACATCAATCTAGAATAAAATCCGAATACCTGGTGTAAATAAAATAATAATGTGATTTGGAAAAGAGGAAGAAATTCTCGGTAAAACATTTGGTAAAGAACAACAAAATAATAAAGAAACTTGGTGGTTGAACCAGGATACACTGGAGAAAATCAGTAAACAGAAAGAAGCAAACCGAACCTATGACACGAAAGAGATTAGAGAGGTGACAGAGGGACAAAATAATTTGTACACCCATAATCAAATATCCACCCACACTTGTGGTAAATATCTTGATAATAAAATACAACATGTGTATGTTTATCCAGCACCTCATACTATTAATTGAGGGGGTTGAGTTGACGTAAGGTGTTGTGGTATGATTATATTTTAATATGATACTGATTTATTTGCACAACCCAACCTGGGAGTCTGGCAAGCCAGCCTTGCTCTCAGCCGGTCACAAGTCCTGATAAATGGGGAGTGTTGACATCAGGAAGGGCATCCGGCCATAAAAACAACTGCTAAAACCATGATGAGTACAAGCATAAGAATACCGATACAAGCCAGGGCGTACCCCGAATGCAACACACAGAGGCTTCACCTGACCTCTGCGACAATGCAAGGGCTACCGTGTTGTGATCCAACGCGGCTAAAGAAGAGAGCTTCAGAAGGCCTAAGGGCGGCTACAATGAACATGAGCACAATGACGGGGAGAGGAAGAGAAGTGGTGGAACTGATGAAGACGAGGAGAGTCAATATTCTCTGTGTCCAAGATGGAAAGGGAACAAAGCAAAGGAGATGGGTGAGGGATACAAGCTGTATTATAGTGGAGCTACAGCAGGTTGAAGGAATGGTGTGGGGATCATAGTGTCTGAGAAGATGAAGCAGTATGTGACATGTATCCGTGGGGTCCACATCTCTGCTTCTCTCTGTCTGTGGAAATACCAACCGGAACTCTCCATTATATTTCAGTGTGGCTATCTCTTACCAGCCAACTGTACAGACTTACTATCCTCTGTTTGTCGTCTGCTTCAATCAACTCACTTACTCATACCGTTGATGAAGTACCCTTATTAGTCTTACTACTGGGGAATATATTTAGTACTCAAAGGTTTAGAGTAAACTCATGGACTTGTCTCTATTTACTGATGTAGCTTATATATCAGTTACAGGTTACAATATACTAGACACAACTCGTGTCTCTCTAAACTTATGTTACAAGGAAAGGGAATCTCTCTCTTAGGGCAGGACTTCATCCTCCCTATCTAACCCATGTCTGGGCTCCAAGTGCACCTCACTTCTCTCGACCCTTCCTCACGTCCCTACCTAGTGCCACAGTGCCACACCCACTACATAGGTTACAGTTCGTGACAGTGACGCTACGTTTATACATGATATACATACACTTTAACTACACGATTATATAAGAATAATATGAGTATATATATATTGTCCCTTTCTCTACATACGAGATGACAATAAACAATTGATTATAGCATAGAGATTAACATACAGATAATATATAGAGTGAATCTAGCATTCAGAGCTCAGCACTGGCAAGTCTCCATCATGCCTCCATCACGCGGTCATCATGCTGTCAGATCAGCACATTTCTTAAGATGTCATGTCCGGTGAACTGGTTTGAACTGCTTTCAACCCTCACGGTATCTTCCTTACCTCCACACTCACCCTGTCATCAATATACACCGGATGCGATCTAACACCTTGTAGTTTTAGCCGGCTCCAAGAAGTGCAAGCATAAGCCTCTGTGACTGGTACCATGAATACAACACTGATACACGACTACATTGCTCGGCTACCTACCAAACTACGTCCTCGTAGTTCACAATAAGATAGAAACTACTTTAACACTTCCTAGCTTGAATATTAGATTGACTCTTAACATAGTAGTATAAAATATAATATACAATACATTATACAAGATGAAATATAACATACAAATTATTGAGCTCTTTAAAATGATATAATGGATACTTAATTCTATCTCCTGAAGATAAGTATTCATACATAGTAATTTCATATTAATACAACAATAATATAATGTTAAAATTAATACACAGTAATAAAACATAAACACATTCATACACTTCCTTAATTCTAAGTTCCTACAACTAACCAGCTGGGTTATCCTTAAAATTACAATTACACATCAATTACATTAAATACATATTCCCTTGCAAGGATTATAATATACATGACAAGCTTGGTCTGCTCATTTAGACAGCTTGAAAAACTACAACAACAACAACAACAATAATACTTAACATTTATCATTCATGTTAAAACAACATACTGTATATTACAAGACATTGAAACTGCATAAACATTTTAAATTTACATGGCCATTATATACATAGAATAACACAAACACTTCCAAGGTTCTAACTAACCCTTTACTGTGCTTCCTAAACCTTTTTAACTCTTATCACCTACATTTCTGGTGAAACCTGTCATGTCTCCTGACTTTTAAACTTGTATTAATCCTTTTTCAACCTGGATTACTGTCTCTTATGACTGTATATTTAACTGTATCTTTGCATAAGTAGGAAACAGAACATGTCTAACCACATGTTTGACATTCATATGAGTACACCCAAGAGTACTGTTTCAGTTGAACACACATATCACAAATGATGCTCAGAGGCACTCATGCTTAGTCCTCACTCACTGATGAGCCATCATTTTTGATACGTGTCATCTCACTCAGGCTACCACTCCTGTGATCAATGCTGACACCTAACATTAACCACAATTCACGACCAACAATACTATCTCCACTGGTTCAGCCTCACTGACCATATTATTGCCGTGACTGTACTTCACTTACTGTACTCAACATTACTTTACTGTAATTACTAGAAGCTACTACCACTTTTGGCAATCCATAATAGTCTTCACTCGTGCAATCTCCATAATCAACTCGACTAGAGATATGACATACTGTATACTTACTATGTGTGCTGATCCTCTCACTGTACCAACATCCATTCCCCAACATACAATACATGCCCCAATATATCACATATATATCAATCCATCAAAAACCACAACTCCATGCATTGACTTGGTACACATGAGTGACATGAAGGAAGAAAGTTTGCTTAAGTATTTCCCCATACTTTTTTTTACCTCTGTATACACCTTTATTAACCCCTTCTTTGGTCAAAAATTTCAGGTACTCACTAGTCCCTCTCACACTGTTATATATTACACCATAAGCTTCCTTCACACACACATTGTACTGTATTTGACTGTCCTACTTACCTTGTTTATGTAACTGCATTACTTCCTCGTACTTACTTGTACTTCATTATACTCCTTATTAATTAGTAACATACCCATTCCTCCTTCACTGTAATAGACATTGTATGAGAGATTATTCGAGGAACATCATTTATTCTTACTGCGTTACTACTTAATTCTTGCACCAGACTGTGCTCTACTAACTGACTGTGCTGTATGTGTCAAGCACAACATCATACTGCTGACATAGTCTTTATATATCTCACAAGAGTTTGCTTGTTACATGCTATAGTACTCGTTACCTTGTTACATTTCTTTTTACTTATTTGTGACCCTACTGCTTGAGTTCACATTACTCCATGCTTCTATGCACAACCATGAGCATTTACACTTATAACATGTTACATAGGATTCCTACCTATCTTCACATACATAAAAATATATAGACTCTCTATAATTTCTCTCTATTTACCTTCTTTGTTTCCCCACTTTTCACTCGATTTCTTAATTCTGTGGAAGGTTCTGCATCTACACACCCAACAACACTCACAACAGGTAGGTTATGCTTGGGTTTTAATACCATCCCCTGGTATACAAGGAAATCACTCAACTGACTGCCTGGCTTAACTTTAACCTCTACTCTGATATTGTTTACTGCCAGTACCACAGTCTCCCCCCTGACTTTACTTTACTCTAGTCAAGGTAGACTCTAGCGACACACCCTTCAACTTACATGTAGACGTGCACATCTACTCCTTCTTTCACTCCTTTTAAACACACCTTGAACTGAAACTCCTGCGGTTGCAGCCTGTGCACATCAGGTACAATAGCAGTCACAACAGTTCTGCCCTAGACCTGTCACATAGTCTATCTTGTTCATGACCCCTTTTACCAAACCCCTTACACAACCCACTGTCTTAATCTCCTTATTTGAGTGTTTTTGGTTGTGAAGTTGCCATACACAAATAAACTGACAAACTCACAACCCAAGGACATCCACTGTAGTCCCTGACACTCCACTGAGTTGGTATTGCGGCTGTTCTAATACATACTTCTTACCAGAATGATATTTTCTAATGTTTCGATACGTTTCCTGCTCCCGTATCAATTAAACAGTGGTGTGTGTAGTGGAAACCTCTACCACTATCACGCCCTCTGGCCTGTCCTGCTACCGCATTTACACCTCATTGCGGCGCAACCTCTGACCTTCCGTCAGTTACCTCGGAATGTTACACAGCCGTTTGTTGCCTTGGAGCAATTTCAGTAACATCTGTTTACACTATCAAGTGCTAAACACCCTCTTTTTTTTTATATATATATTTATATACAGACACCTCTGGTCCTCTTCTGTTATCTATGCGCATCCGCATAGCCTAAGCGATTCCCGCTTTACAACAATTATGTAATATTGACTCATATTACACACTTCGTCGACTCATTAATATACTTGGCTCATTTTGTATCTTCTATACAATCCTATATGTCTTTATTTTTGCAGGATCACCCTCAAACCTATAGGGACTGACTCCTCAACTGTAAATACATTCATAACCTTTACTTGGCTGCTTTACGTGGACGCCACCCACCTTCAAATAACCTTGTAATTAACTAGGGTTAGTGACACTCTGTTGCCCTGTCGCCTGACTATGAGCTAGTCCCCCAACACTACTAATACTCCCAGTAGCCATTGGTCAATTTTCACCCGCCCTCTCTTGGAGGTAACTTACACACGTCTTCCCGTGTACGTCACTATACCCTCTACACAGAACTTTTATCCTCTTGCTTCAACTGTCCTGGCACTGGACTATTTAGTTCCCTCTATTACTCATTTATATTATATATATTATATATATATTATATTTATATTATATATATATAGTATTATTCCTACACACCTTCACCACCACATACCAATATAAAATGACAACTAGGCATACACAAATACCCCAACAACATGTCACTATTGTATGCGTTCACTGTGTATATGTATAGAATAAGAATAACTAACCCAGATTGGTAATTGGAGATTAAAGATGACAACTGAAGATGTAGCCAGGAATGTGTACATGATGCCACACACACCCCAGAGTAAACGCTGGCCTGTCGTTTCTCTCACAGCTCCCATCACTCTTCTTGATCCCTTCCTTAAGTCCATCCTTCCCCGATGAGAGTATACCCACTATCAGACAATTCCTCCTTTTTCCCTGGGAAATGCACACAGGGAAAAATGCCTGAATACCGTAGGTTAAGTTACACAGCTCACTCATAGCTGGCTGGCATCCCCCGCGCTGGTACTTGCTTGTGGCCCTGCCAGGCTGCTCTCGCTCCGTCAGTGTTGCTAACGAGGAAAGCGCCCAAGTCGCCCCACTTGCATACACAATTATTTCTGTTGGAATATAAAGTAATTACAGGACACTGTGAATATCCGTATCCCCACCGCTGCCACCATTATGTAGCCGTGGGGGTCCACATCTCTGCTTCTCTCTGTCTGTGGAAATACCAACCGGAACTCTCCATTATATTTCAGTGTGGCTATCTCTTACCAGCCAACTGTACAGACTTACTATCCTCTGTTTGTCGTCTCTGCTTCAATCAACTCACTTACTCATACCGTTGATGAAGTACCCTTATTAGTCTTACTACTGGGGAATATATTTAGTACTCAAAGGTTTAGAGTAAACTCATGGACTTGTCTCTATTTACTGATGTAGCTTATATATCAGTTACAGGTTACAATATACTAGACACAACTCGTGTCTCTCTAAACTTATGTTACAAGGAAAGGGAATCTCTCTCTTAGGGCAGGACTTCATCCTCCCTCCTTTCTAACCCATGTCTGGGCTCCAAGTGCACCTCACTTCTCTCGACCCTTCCTCACGTCCCTACCTAGTGCCACAGTACCACACCCACTACATAGGTTACAGTTCGTGACAGTGACGCTACGTTTATACATGATATACATACACTTTAACTACACGATTATATAAGAATAATATGAGTATATATATATTGTCCCTTTCTCTACATACGAGATGACAATAAACAATTGATTATAGCATAGAGATTAACATACAGATAATATATAGAGTGAATCTAGCATTCAGAGCTCAGCACTGGCAAGTCTCCATCATGCCTCCATCATGCTGTCAGATCAGCACATTTCTTAAGATGTCATGTCCGGTGAACTGGTTTGAACTGCTTTCAACCCTCACGGTATCTTCCTTACCTCCACACTCCCCCTGTCATCAATATACACCGGATGCGATCTAACACCTTGTAGTTTTAGCCGGCTCCAAGAAATGCAAGCATAAGCCCTATACTGGCGCCTCTGTGACTGGTACTATGAATACAACACTGATACATCATACAACATTGATACACGGCTACATTTTTATTAAATCACAGGTTACAATAAAAGCAAATAATTCCAACAAACTATTCTCAGCAACATGAGGCTACAATAATTTTTACTCATCTGGAATTATTTCCTGGCATACTTTGGGTGATTCAAGGTATTCCAATGTACACTCGAGCTCATAAATTCGCGACCACATCCTCAAAATGTTTATGTCATCTGAGCTGGTAACACTGTGTGGGGAAGGTGTCATTGTAGGTATAAGATTGTATCATATCCATCTACTATGTTCCACCAACTCTGATTCCTCCCCAAATAAATGTTACCAGCTCAAATGTCATAAACATATAAGTACGTGGTCCCAAATAAATGTTACCAGCTCAAATGTCATAAACATATAATTACGTGGTCCCAAATAAATGTTACCAGCTAAAATGACATAAACATATAAGTACATGGTCGCGAATTTACGAGCTCAGGTGTACAGCCACAATCAAATATCCACCAACACTTTCCTTCCATCGTGGTAAATATTATCTTGGTAATAAAGAACAACACGTGAATGATTTTGCAGCACCTCATAATAATAATATCCACCAACACTTTCCTTCCATCGTGGTAAATATTATCTTGGTAATAAAGAACAACACGTGAATGATTTTGCACCACTTCATAATAATAATATCCACCAACACTTTCCTTCCATCGTAGTAAATATTATCTTGGTAATAAAGAACAACACGTGAATGATTTTGCACCACTTCATAAAAATAATATCCACCAACACTTTCCTTCCATCGTGGTAAATATCTTGGTAATAAAGAACAACACGAGTATAATTTTGCACCACCACATAATAATAACTAAGGGGGTTGAGTTGACATAAGGTGTTGTTGTATGATTATATTTTGATATAATACTGATTTATTTGTACGATGGAAGGTAAGTGTCGTTGGTTATTTGATTGTGGCTGTATCAAAAGTATAAGCTACTATGTCATTAAAATACAGGTTATATTCAAAGTAAATACCAGGACAGAAAACAGTAAAGGTCTGTGTGTGTGTCAGTCCAACCACAGAGTGTCAGAATCATTCATTCTTTTTATTCTAGATATTATAGAACACACACACACTTTCTCTTTCTCAATTTCTTTCATGCACAAAAAACAAAAACACACCAACTCTCCCTCTGTTTCTCTTTCTCTATCCAACTCACACACACACACACAAAAAAAAAAAAAAAAAAAAACAAGAATAAAAACACCAGCATATATAACATCAGTAAGTATCAGATATAAACAATGAATGATACATATTCGGTTACATTGTAACCTACAGTTGTGGTCAATAAATCATCCATATAAGAGTAACTCACGTCAGATTTTAACAGCTTACCTCTGTTCCTTAACTGATAAACTTTCCAATAAATAGGTTAAGTACCATCGTTTACTTTATTACAAGAAGCTATACACTACTTAAAACAATTATTACACACACACACTCACTTTAATTAAGTACCATCGTTTAATTAATACAAGCAGCTACCCACTACTTAAAACAATAACATTACATGGGAACAGGAAAACATTAAACAGCAAATTGTTATATAGTTACGTATATGTAGATGATTATTATTGACCACGACTGTACATAGGGTCGATTCCACAGCGGTTCATAATGGTTTGTTAGCATGCAAACGAAAGAATCTTAGCCGTGTAGATGACTTTTTGCAACACAACATTTATAGGACAACTAAGTGTGACTATTTAAACACTAC